>OX401404.1:23860514-23863014 GCA_947846245.1 Cerastoderma edule | reverse complement strand
TTAAAACGATTGACTTAGGTCGGTAACTCATACATTGTAATGAAATTATAAGTTGTGACAAATTTTTGTTTCCTTTATCAAATAAGAAGACCTTTCTTTTAAAAACGAAAGTACAACGAAAGTAGTCTTGCTAGAAGAAATATGGCGGTTTCCATATTATGTCAGAGGTGTTTTCATTGGATAATCCCGACGAGTTCAGATTGCTATCGGTTGCGAGTTAACTCGGATGATCCAAGCTGTAACTGCGTGACATATAGAGTGAAATATCTACGTCTGCATCATTCGGACTAAGTGCGAGTTTCGGAATTGTTATCGAGTCATTAGGACGCTTTATCTTTCTGTGTCAACTAACTGCCAAGCGTCCAGTCGATATGTGAAGGAGGTGCGGAAGTGCGGACTACTTTTCAAACATAACAATTACCGATTACTCCTACCGAATCGCGTGAATTAACCCTTATAGTGCTGGAATCGACTTCATGCTTATGCAAACAGGTTAGACCCAGGCCAGCCGCCAAGTAAATTGGCGGCTGGCCTGTGATCTAACCTCCTTGCTAATTTGAGTTTCTTTTTGCAGCAGAATTAAGCAGATATTCACGTTTTTGTAAAGCAGTTGCCACAAAAATCTATTTTAAGAATATTACCCAGCAATCTAAGGGTTTAGATTAACGTCGGTGTAGGATTACATGAGCTTGTTGATTTTCAAAATGCGTAATCGAGTTCTTCACAGCTCCATCATTTCCAATGGAAATCATTTACTTGGGACGACAGGCCCCAATTACGGAATTTGCCGAAAGGTTCCGAATTTAAAGGCACCTTTTCACAGACGTGAGGAAATTTGGAAGTTAAAAAATAGTTCCCTTAAAACTACACGACAGCTTTACTGTTACATGCTATGGACTAAAGAATAGCCGTTGGAAGCAATATTTGATCGTTTATTTTAAGTGTGTATAGAGTGAAGTGAATCAACATGAATTCTAATCAAAAGGCGTAACATCGCTTTTGAGTTGTACTTCATATAAATTGTGCATACTTAGATAAATGGACGCTTCCTGAAATAAATATGTTTTCATATGTTACTTACAATTGTATATCAAACAACAATACAAAAATTAATTATATCCGTTTAGCTTACCCTTAGAATGCTGGGTAATTTTTATAAACTAGATTTGTTTAGTCGGCTGATTTCTAAAACCTTAAATATCTGCTTAATTTTGTTGAGAAAGATTACTCAGAGTAACAAACATGTTAGATCACATACCAGCCGCCAATAGACTTCAATCTAAGCTGATTGCATAAGAACGAAGTCGGTTCCAGGACTAAAAGGGTTAAAGGTCTGACACCAGGCAATTGTTTTGTTATGTGGGGCGAGCACTTAGATTGATTAATAGAGACACAAACACGTGTACATTGGAAGTAAAATTTACCTTCATCATTGGTTCACAGATATGCGGAAATATGGAGCATGAAAATTGATTTATTTAAAGCTGTACAACAGTTGTATTTCTTAATGATACGTCCTGGAGAATAGAAAATGGAATCAAAGTTATATTGTATTATAGTTATAGAGCCTGCACACAGTCAATGGATATGTATTTAATCCAAAAGCAATTCAACGAGATTGAGATCCATCGCAAATAAATTCTACAAAGATAACTGATTGGTGCTTCACGTATCAATTATGCTCTCAATAACAACTTGTTACTGTATATCATACAACAATTCAAAACCTGTATTATCTTAACGACATTTTATTTCAAAAGGGGGGGGGGTGAACACGTGACCAATGTTTACAAAAACATATCCGAATAAGATGGACGGACCACAAGTATATTTCCATTTTTCAGCAGATTACTTTTGTTTTCCACTTTCTTATGTATACGCCATGTTCCGACCATCAACTTTCCGGTTCTGGTGGTATATAAAACCCCATGGTTTATTACGGCGTGACGTCTGACACTCGGTAGAGAAATCACAGTCGATGGGTGATGTTCGTAAGTCAAACGCATCCATCGATTCAAAATTCTCTTCAAAGGCTTGGACCGAACGGCACGGCTGAAATGGAAACAACTTTGGCGGTTGCGGAAAATTGATCGTCGGAACATTGCGTATATAAAATAGAGGAAAGTAATCTGACGAAAAGCTGCATAAATATCTGCTCATTCACGAGCCCGCCATTTGCAATATGGCTTATATCGTTAACATTAATCACGTGAATACCCAGCTTGTTATTTTGACTTTCAAATTGTCTTCCTGTGAAAAAGTTTGACTTAGAATACGCCATCAATCCGACGAATGCAGGACACACACACAGTTGGTATTTCGGTGATTCATGGCCGCTGGGTGGACCTACCTCGATGTTTTGACAGATCATGGACCACATGTGACATATCCCGTCGGTCTCGTCACCTCTCGCGTTAACCTAACGCTTTCTTCAAGATCTGAATGGTCGATGGACACGTGACGTGTCTTGGAGTGGCGGGTCCAGTAATGAAGCCATCTT
>OX401404.1:23848014-23855514 GCA_947846245.1 Cerastoderma edule | reverse complement strand
GTTACTTTCGTTTTCAAAATTTGATCTGAAATATGAATTCTAAAATGTCGTTTAATTGTATTAAGGAAACAACTTTATACTTCACAACTTATAATTTCGCCATTTCGTATGAGTTACCGATAAAAAATGATTTGATAGGATGCCCAACACTTTCATATGCACGTTACTACACATGGACGCTTAAAGGAAATGTGTTATATGCCCGGAACGATTTACCCGAAAAATGTAACCCTACACTTTTTTCAGGACTCACCTCATGGAAATACCCGAGTAGTTCCCATTGGCGCTGTCCATCTGGCACCACACACATGAAGATGTTCTGGTAAATCACATTCGCTGTGCTGTTTAGTTTGTGAATTAAATTGTGTTTCAAAACGTGTGCACAGTGCGAACCATATAATCTTTTATTTAGATAGGGAAGTTCTGCATAACCTTAGACTATTTGAAAATAGCATCTCCACAAAAACGTAAAACAAAGTCGTTACACTTATAACTTTTAAGAAAATAGCATTTGTTCAAATTGCAACAATGCAATGGTGTTATTGTAGATGTATATCATTTTCTTCATATATTTTCATTGAAGTCTGACCTGTGAGCCTAAGATAAACAATTATACGCAAGTTTAACATATACCTTGCTGTCCCGTAAAAATAAAATAAAATTCAGAGATGTTGTTATGTACATTAACCATCCCTTATAAAAAAATATGACTTTTGTAGTGTAATCAATTCGACTATCAAATATGTTTGCCTAAGTCCATGATTACCTGTCATTTCTTTCTGTATGTAACATTTTTACAAGTAATTGACTGGCCGAGATAGATAAATTTATTCAGGTAGAAAAGCAATATGCCTAACATACCACATACAATAAATATAATTTAATTTCAACCATTTTACAATAGTAACTCCAATGGCAGTCAATTAGCAAAGAGGGGAGTGACACATTTAAACACTTTTTGTATGAGTATGTATTGTAAATGCCGGGGAGAGTAAATGAAATAACGATAACATGGGTTGCCGTTCTAAGTACCATTTCATAAGTCTTTGGTGTAACCTTATCAACATGGTGTCGAACATGCGACCACCCGCACCAATGGACCTCACCGTACCAATTCTCCGCTGTGCTAGTACCATGTTAAAACAAAAGATATACCAAAATGTGTACGGTTGTGCCTTGTGGCGAATTCCAGTTTTATGTTGTACTACACGATACTTAGTTAGATTAGCCTTGAGGACTGTCTCACAATGGTATCTTTTATCTCCTGTTGTCGCTTCCATACCGACCTGTTATAGAATCTCAAAGGAGATTAGGGAACATCTAAAATACGAATTGCCGATTAATGAAAAATGTCAATTCTTCTTTTTTCTCACGTCCATTTGGGTCATCACCACCCAACACATTCAGTCAAATAATGGCTCAACCTATGCGAGTCCAAAGAGTAAAGTAGTGTCCGGTTCCAGAACAGGAAGCAACCAAAAATAATGAATTCTAAATTTGCCATTTTTATTCGTATTTTATGTCGTCTTTTCCCGTCTGAGAAATAATGAAAAATAAGCATTTACCGCTGCATGACTGAGAAGAAATTGTTGAAAGCATTGTTAGAGTCCTACGAACAATCAAGCTCTTTCATCCTAGTTTATCAAAGGATTACCCCCGGAGAACCGTCCAAAAACACCATTGTCACGGCAGCACTTGTAAGTACATTTTCGCTGTCCACTCCCTCTGGATACGTTTTTATCGGAGGACACATCACAAATTATATTAAAGTAAACAAACGTAGATCAAAACCGCTTCAAGTTCAACCAGTACACACGTCTTCTATTACATTTCCTGTCTTTCATTAAAACTTTACAACAAAAAAATCGAAAAAAAAAATAGAAGAGAATAACTTCATTAAAAAAAGAAGACGAAATGTTTAAATAAAGATTAATTCTATGACTCTTTCTTTCCATTTGATCCGTGACTGTGTCATCCGAAAACATGGCGTTTAGGACATTCACGATAATACTATGCGAAACTAAAAGGTTCTAGCTCCTTCTTTTAAAGGAAGGAGATGGGCCCTTTTGGTTTCGCAGCACCATGACATTTTAAGATGTACAAATGCCTGGGCTATCTGCGCACACTTATTCTCGTGTACATTTGCGGCATTCTATATATTATTTCGTCATCCGATTCATTTCTCGATCGTTTGAGTGATTGTAAATATTGAGTAAAATTTACATATCACTGCTTTTCAGACTGATCTCGGTCTAAACATGATTTATATGCCTAAGGTCGGGGCTCTTAAAAGACCCAGCCCGTTTCAATCTCACCCCACCATGACAATGCACTGTAAAGTATCGAATTTCAAACCGGAATCCTTTTTCCTCCCTTTAACTTGAGTGGGTGGATTTCATGTCGCCGGATGTACCGCAAAATAAACCAATCGACTCGTCAAACAATGGTTTCGTACTCGTCGCCTTCTCATCCCGCTCAGTTTTCGCACCACAATGCTACCGAGAGAGCGGGCGTGCATTGTAAGGCAAAGACTGGCGCTGTAGAAAATTAGTATTTGCGCACCTGTGAAACATTAAACTTTCGCTGTTTGTTCAAACAAGACACCCAGGGTTTCTTGAATGAGCTTCTTTTGGATAGACGAAAAAGTGGCCCCGAATATTGTGCCTTAAATGTCGTACGGGATTGGCATGGGTCAATCCCAAAGACTTGTTCGGGATGATGCTTTATGGCTATGGTATTTTTCATTTGGTTAATTTGCCGCTCAGAGAAAAAGAAATTGATAAAAGAAAAGAGTTACTGAATATTAGATTTGACAACAAGTTCTTGTTTCAGAGGGGTGCTTTAGCAGATGTCTTTAAACTTTAAAGACACATTTTGTCAAATCGTGGTCGGTATGTGTTCTCCTAATCCTTATCTCTTTGAAAGGCAAACTGTACAAAAACGATAAAAACACAAAATATTTCCAAGCAACATTTCCATATACGTTTAAAACTTGTATCTAAGAAAAGTTAACATTATGATAAGATAAGCAGCAATTCGATGTTGGTGTCCATTGAAATGTTATGAAACGAATGCAAATTCGCGCTCCTACTCGCAGAGCACTAAACCTTGTTTTAAGTGACCATAATGAACGGTTTCAGATTAGCGATGTATAAGACAATGGGTCTTATAAAAGGCTTTATACTGACGCCATTTATTCAGAACTCTCCAAGTAAATGCTATTCAACCCATTACCAAACAATGACGAAATTTGACCAGTCTGTTGCAGACGACTCTGGAAATATGGTGGGAAAAGGAGAAATTGCTCTTAATGAGCAATTTCTCCTTTTCCCCCATTGGTTTCTGCCTATCAAAAGATTGTTTTTCAATTTCATCACATTTTGAAATGTCGTCCGCAAACTCTTTAGATTTGGGGCGATCAAAATTATGGCATTTGGTAAAAGGTTAAGCGATCTGTGTCCTGTAATAATATATGTTTAGAAATGAAACAGTTTATGTACTGATAAAGTGGTCGCTTAAAACAACACTGACTGTATATCGTTTGGAGTCAGTATCTTCTTTCCTTGCTGACACTCGACCACACTCGGGTTAAAATGAGATTTTATTAGGGATAACTTAGAAGTTGAAGATCAGGTTGAATAACGTCTATGAAGTCTACAAGTTTGGTCCAAAACAATTGCAGTCATGTGGCTATCTGTTTCCGGACAATTTTGTTAGTGCAATGAAAAGGTCAACATCAATACATGCAAAGAGAAAACCTCTCGTGAGAAGTCACCATGGTCATTTGATAAACAACAGTGTAACGGATATATCTGGAGGTTAAATCGTCTGTATTCCATTAACCAAGAACCTTTTTCATGTGAAAAGAGAAAAGTTGATTCGAAAGTATGACTTGCATAACTATTTAGGAAATGTTAAAAACGTGTATAAATACATTATCCTCCATAGCATATTTCAAAAATAATTGAAATTACTTTAAAACTTTATGTTAATCTGATTAATAAGTCGAGTATATAGTGGAAATCTGTCTTCCTTTCTTTGTACTTGTCACTGATTTGGATCCAATATCCATCTTTTATTTATATCGCTTCAAATTCCCTGTTCTCTATATCTACATTTCCTTTATCATATTCGTCATTCTCGTTACATTTGTAGTCTTCCTTTTGGATATATATTAAAGAAGGAACAATTGAGTGTCGATTTCGAATAAAGGCAAGTCTGCCGACTACCTGTATACGGGTGTGATCTGAAGACGAGTTTCCGTTAATTAGTTGATAATATAGGAGGGAGCACGCTTTCAGTGAGATTGTAAAAAACACCCAAGCGAGCCAAAAAGGTTCTTCCAATTTAACTTGCACTACGGGTGTGTGTTAAGAGGTATTAAAAGCAATTAGTGAGTAAATATTTACCTTATAATATCGGAGTTCCTATACATCAAAAAGATGAAACCGCCGTAACCTTTTATAGGAGATAATACGGTGGCCGCTACGGGCATTCTGTCCCCAGTTGAAGCTTACTGCTTTAATTTTCACTCCATCATAACTTGTTTTGACACATCTGCTGTTGATCTCAATTAAAATCGGTAACACAAGTCATTTATGCATGCTCAATAGAATATATTGTTTTGTAGACAAAGGCCTTTGGCCCATAATGCAATACTCATCTAAAGATATATACATTTTGGGTTAGATTATTTGTTTGTTCCTCTTACGAATAAAATACAACACCAGTCAGTGTTATTCGGTAATTTACTAAACAAGACCAAATCGTACTTTCTTAAAGGAGGAAGCAATAATTTGTGGTTCAGCTTTCTTCTGATAATAGATAATCTGGAGTTGCATCGTAGGGCATATCATATCAGTTCTTTAAAGGTACTTGTTCATAGATTTCAGGAAGGTTAGATATGAAAATAATATTTCTTTAAACTGTATAGTAACTGTTATATGAGATACACTAGAGAATAATCATTGGAAATAAACTTACTTCGTATTTAAGAATGTAGAGACAGCATCTAATGAAGATTCAAAAGCGTTGCAACATTTTTGGAGTCCATCACATAATGTCTGTACATACTTAGATGTATTGGCAAATTTTGAATTAGTTTTGCGTTCAGTAGCTACTTTCCATTAGATACTGTGCCGATATGCAAAAGCTGTATTGTTAGGACGACCTTTTATTTCGATTTTCAAATTGTCTAATCTGTGAACAAGCACATTTGAACAATCCAATTCATTTAAAGCCGGGTTCCGTTTTCTGCAAGTGTAAACAAATTTAAAATATTCGTGTTATTTCATACGCCAGGAAATAAAATATTCGACAAAATGGACAATCATCCATTCGATACTGCTCTACCTCCTTTTCTTCTTTTTATATTCATGACACACAAATGTACAAAATGCTTCCTTACTGAAACACTAAATTAACTGAAAATGTATTCTCTTTTTCTATTCCAAGGTCATTGCTTCCATTCCATTTTAGGTGAAGCATCAACAAATCTCATAATATTCTTTTGTCGGGGATACCCGATGGAAATGGCTTCTAAATCTCGTGTGTGGAGGACAATGGTTCAGGGGTAGAGCGTCGGTCTCGGGACAAGAGGGACGTGGATTGGGTTCGAATCCCGTGAGTGGCGGGATCTGCCTTGTGACCTTCCAGTAATCTACATTCGGCGCAAGTACTTTTCATGTATCCAGGAAGCAGAACTTGTTTCACAATCGATGTAAAATAGAAAAAGGTTTAAACTTATATCTCATATCCGGGTACTCTACTCCCTATCATCTTTACAGTTGTCTATCAGTCTACGTATAGAATTAGGCTTACACCGCCAAGTATGCTAACTTGAGGATATGTCTCTGCGTGAAAAAGAATTGTATGAGCATGTATATATATTGCGTTTTACTTGGGCGTCTTTGTTAAACTTTATACGTCTATCTGTTGATTTTATTCATTGATATCGATGTAGATCTCTGGAAATGGGGGGCTGTGGGCAATAAAGTTACATATGTTAGCTGATGTACATATACCATGCACATAGACAAAAACAGCGGGTGATCTTAAATAGTGGATTTAAGTTTGAAAAGAATAATTCACATTTCTGGTGAGGAATTACAAGGAGCAAATATATGTAAATTACCGCAGTGATTTAATATAACCCTTATAGTGCTGGAATCGAATTCATGCTTATGCAAACAGGTTAGATCCAAGCCAGCCGCCAAGTAAATTGGCAGCTGGGCTGTGATCTAAACTGTTTGCTACTGTGAGTATATTTCATGTTCAAATTAAAAAGATATTAAGATTTTGGAAAGCAGACGACACAAAAATCTAATTTAAGAAAATTACCCAGCATTCTAAGTGTTAAATATTGCTGACAACAGTATAAAACTCAAATCCCAATCCTCAAATCTTCTACCAAATGAATAATAGAGTCTCGTCTAGGCCTCCGTACATTTACAGGGTTAAATAGGGGGTTGTTAATTTGATATCGAGCGTCTGTTTGAAGAAGACGTGTTTTTTATCAACGAGAGGAAAATAGACATATACATCCATGTTAAAGCTTCCAAATAAAACAGGACTGGTATTTACACAGGGGCTTCGACCGTGAATTGTAAACAGTAACTGGGTATTCACTAAAGGAAAACAGTTCTTAAGCTTAAATTCACAGTTGTGGGGAAATTATGAAGTTAAAAATTAATGTCTTCAAAACTGCACAACATGTGTACAATTGTATAATACGCCCTGGGAAATAGTCATTGGAAGCAAACTTATATCGTTCTTAATTTCATCAAGTGTGTATATAATGATTTAACATTTATTTTAATCCAAAAGCGTGTCAATGCGTTTGAGATCAACCGCATGTAAACTGTACAAACACTGAGATAATTTTAACGCTTCCTGAATTAATTTATGGTTTCAATAACTACTTTTTATTGCATATCAAACAAGAATACAAAAATGCATTGTTTCAACAACATTTTATTTTTATGTGACTTTTAAATTTTCCCTGTCAAACAAGCGTAAAACAAACACTGCCAGAAGTACTAGCGTTTACAAGTCTTCAAATAGCAAAATTGTTTGAAATATCATTGCAAAAGGAAACTAGAAATTATGAAGCAATTTATTCTCTCTATTTCACATTGATCTGCTTTAGATATGCAAAGAGGGTAACTAATTATGATGCATGTAATTGTTGTACAAAAGGAGATTGCTTGTTACGCGCAATTTCTCATTTTCCCTCAATGTTTTCTAAAGTCATCTGCAACAAAGTGGTCAAATGTCGCTATTGTTTGGGAAAGGGTTAAGAACTAATCAAGCCGGGCGGAACTATCTGCATTCCGTACGTCAGCCGGGAACCTGCCTCACATGGAAATCCAAATGCCGTAAATGGGATAAAAGCCTGCGCGGACAGGGACCATATCTAGTTTATGTTCTCTCAGCAATAGGCCACGAGGAAATCCCCCTCCCCCAACCAACCCCTCACCCCTATTAATATACGACCGTCAA